>BPLQ01007312.1:0-10287 GCA_021605075.1 Caerostris darwini | reverse complement strand
GCAGTTATGAACACCATAAACCATTTATAAATATTGCAATTCTTTATAAACATAACAAACCAATTATACAC
This sequence comes from Caerostris darwini, assembly GCA_021605075.1. NCBI lineage: Eukaryota > Metazoa > Arthropoda > Arachnida > Araneae > Araneidae > Caerostris > Caerostris darwini. The sequence continues at coordinate 10,216 of BPLQ01007312.1, read as the reverse complement.
ATACCAAACCAATTTACTATAAACATACTAAACCAGTTATAAGCATAATTTACCAGTTTTAAACATACAAAAATTTACTATAAGCATACCAAAGCAGTTATAAGCACCATAAACCATTTATAAATATTTCAATTCTTTCTAAACATAATAAACCAATTATACACATACCAAACCAATTTACTATAAACATACTAAACCCGTTATAAACATATCAAACAAATTTATTATAAACCTACCAAATCAATTTATTATAAACATAATAAACCGTAATAAACATACCAAAAGAATTTATTATAAACATAATAAACTGGTTATAAACATACTAAACCAATTTATATAGTATACATAATATACATAATATCAAATCCCCTCATGTTTCCCCTTTCTCGATGACAGTGCAAGATGGAGTGGAGTTCTTTAATAAATTGGTTTTTATAATTTTTTTTCATGCATTGATAAAGTATGTTAAATTCTTGTTGGTTAGATAATAGTAGAAGTGTGTTAGTGTGTGAATAGTATAGTGTTAGAATTATACATTAATTTTTGATATAACTTCATTGATTTATATATACTTGATTGACAATGATCAACATAATAAACCAGTTAATATAATAAAGATATACACTCTTGACTCACACTGATTTATTAAACCATTGTATGTAATATACATAATACAACACTTGATTGGCATTTTATTATAAACATAATAAACCAGCGTATATAATATGCATAATCTACACTTTTGATTGATATTGATTTTTTATAAACATAATAAACCAATATACATAATATATACACTTGATTCACACTGATTTATTATAAACATAATAAACCGGTGTATATAATATACAAAATCTACACACTTGATTGACACTGATTTATTAAAAACAAAATAAACCAATTTATATAATATACAAAATGTAAACACTTGACCGACACTGATTTATTATAAACATAATAAACCAATATATATATAATATACATAATATACACACATGATTGACACATATTTATTATAAACATAATAAACCAATGTACATAATATACATATGCACACTTGATTGACACTGCTTTATTAGAATGATTATAAACCTGTGTATATAACATAATTACATAATACACACTTGATTGACACTGATTTATTATAAACATAATAAACCAATATATATATATATAATATACATAATATACACACATGATTGGCACATATTTATTATAAACATAATAAACCAATGTACATAATAAACATATGCACACTTGATTCACACTGCTTTATTAGAATGATTATAAACCTGTGTATATAACATAATTACATAATACCCACTTGACTGTCACTGATTTATTATAAACATAATAAACCAGTGTATATAATATATACACTTGGTTGAAACTATTTTATTATAAACGTAATAAAGTGTATATAATATACATAATATACACACTGGAATGACACTGTTTTATTATATACACTTGTTAAGAAATTTTTTTTTATATAATTTACAGTTATAAGTCTTGTGGTACATTTTTGTGGTGCATGACGAAATTGTAAATGTTTAAATAGAAATAAAATATAAAAAGCCTCTTGCGCAAACTTATTAATTTGATGTTTAGAAAATTGATAATAATTTTTAAATAAATATGAATTCTCAAAAAAAAAAAAAAAAAAATTAATTAATTGACAATTCGTAAAAAATATTTAAAAAATGAAATATATTAATTCTCAAAGAATAAAACAAAATTAATAACAATAAAAAGTTTTTTAAAGAATTCATCTGACTAAATTAATATTGCGACCATTAGTATTTACGGAGAAAAAAATATATCAAAAATATTTAGTATTTTCCGAAAGATTAGAAATCTACTTTTAAGATTATTTGATTATTTTTAGTTAAATTCCTACTATTAGTTTAAACTCTCCCTATATATATCCTGTTCAAATTTTAAATCGTTAATAAAATACTTTTTATTCATCCACTCAAGTTCAAATACATTTTTTTTGAACTTGTAGTGGATGACACTTGTTGTTAATACAGTTTTTTCAAATATTAATTCAGTAAATAAAATTTAATTAACTAATTTTAATTTTTTTTAGATTTAAGTTGCCTATATCCACCAATAGATGGCGCCAGATGTAAGAGGAAAATTTCTAACAACAAAGTAGGAATTGAATTTAAAAAAAAATATATATATATATTACTTGTTTACATGTAGTTGATATATGATAGAGAAATTGTGTCGAATCTCCATAATAATATCATGTAAGTTGTTATTCAATATATACCAATTTTATTATCATAATGGAAGTTTTATTATTTAATTTTTTATCACAATCGAACAGTATCATAATTTAATTTATTTTATTATCACAAAGAAAAATTTTATACTTTTATGTTTTATGACAAAGAAAAATTATCATAATTCAAATTGTTTTATCATCACAATGGAAAATTTTAATATTTTATTTTTTATCACACTGGAAAATTCTCATGATTTAAATTTTTTTATTATCACAGTGGGCAATTTTATCATTTTATTTTTTATCACAATGGAAAATTATCATAATTGAATTTACTTTATTATCACAATGAAAAATTTTGTTTTATTTTTTGTCACAATGGAAAAATATACTAATTTAATTTGTTTTATTATCACAATAGAAAAATATAATAATTTAATTTGTTTTAGTATCACAATGGAAAAAATTGTGTTTTATTTTTTATCTCAATGGAAAAATATCATAATTTAATTTATTTTATTATCACAATGGAAAATTATCATAATTTCATTTATTTTTTTAAAACAAAGAAAAATTTTCTTTCATTTTTTTTATCACACTGGAAAATTATCATAATTTAATTTTTTTTATTATCACACTGAACAATTTTATTATTTTATTTTTTATCACAATGAAAAATTATCATAATTTAATTTACTTTATTATCACAATGAAAAATTTTTTTTTATTTTTTTATCACAATGGAAAAATATCATAATTTAATTTATTTGATTATCTCCATGGAAAATTTTATTATTTTATTTTTATCACATTGGAAAATTATCATAATTTAATTTAATTTATTTTATTATCACAAGGGAAAACTATCATAACGAAATTGAAAAATAATTAATCGTTACAGAAAGCTTCAAAACCTAACTATTGAGGATATCAAATATATTTTAGACTAATTTAGGAATAGCTCTAATAAGAACTTTACATCATTATTTTGTTCATTAATTTCAGTTTCATTCCATCTATAATTTTATAGATAAGTAAACTTATTTTAATATAAAGTACTGAAATTAAACTAAAAAATATATAATCTCTTCTTTTACAGCGCATTAAATTCATTTGTTCCTAGTTAGTACCAATTTAAAAGTTAAAATTAATGAACAAAATATTCATTGCAGCAATTCATATTATTATTCCGCGTACAAATCAAGAATTAAGGACATCCAAATTTTGTAGAACAAGGTCTTGCGCATGGCAGTTGATGCATCATGATACATGCGAAATAATGACATTTTGTCAGCTTTGGATATTACTACCGTTAAAAATTTTATTCACAAATTAGCCACAAATTTTTATAATAACACTCCTAACAATCCAAATCCTTTAGTTAAAAGATTACCTGAACATGACATAACGCTACCTACCAACAATAAACGTCCGCGCACCTCTCTGATGACGTAGTCACTTTGGGGGGCGTGTGTAACATGAAGATAAGCCACGGACGCGGAGTAACAATGCCCCCGCAACGCTCTACGATCCTATTAGACCGGGACCTACTTTTTAAAGTGGATTCCGAACCACTACAAACAACCCTGACACCACCGGGACTCGAACCCGAAACCTGTGATACCGAGCGCCAGAGCGCTAGCCACTCGGCCATTCAGGCCCACTTAATTTAAAATAAATATAAGATTATTTTTAAACTGTAACTAATCTAAAAAATATACAATCTTTTATTTTACTGCGTATTACTTTTGTTTGTTCCTAGTTAGTAATACTTTAAAAGTTGGAATTAAAATAAATTAATTATTTGTATATGATGTATGTTATTAAAGGATATGGTGGATGAAAGGTAATTAAAATTGAAATTAATGAACAGAATAGTGTTGTGGAGTTTTTATTAGAATTAATAATTAATTAGTCTAAATTATGATTTCTAATGGGTAACTACTTTCACATTAAGGTAACTAAATATTTTAAGACATTGAAAATAGGCTGGCAAAATTCAGTTTAATCAACAATATTTATTTATTACTACATTCATTTGTTCCTAGTTAGTATCATTTTAAAAGATGGAATTAATGAACAAAATATTGTTGACTGAATTGGATTTTGGCAGAATATTTCCAATATCTTAAAATATTTAGTTACCTTAATGTGAAAGTAGTTACCCATTAGAAATCATAATTTAGACTAATTATTAATTCTAATAAAAACTCCACAACACTATTTTGTTCATTAATTTCAATTTCAATTACCTTTTATCCACCATATCCAACAATAATACATCATATACAGATAATTAATTTATTTTAATTCCAACTTTTAAAGTATTACTAACCAGGAACAAATAAAAGTAATACACAGTAAAATAAAAGACGGTATATTTTTTAAATTAGTTACAGTTTAAAAATAATCTTATATTTATTTTAAATTAAGTGGGCCTGAATGGCCGAGTGGCTAGCGCTCTGGCGCTCGGTATCACAGGGTTCGAGTCCCGGTGGTGTCATGGTTGTTTGTAGTGGTTCGGAATCCCCTTTAAAAAGTAGGTCTCGGTCTAATAGGATCGTAGAGCGTTGCGGGGGCATTGTTACTCCGCGTTCGTGGTTTATCTTCAAGTTACACGCGCCCCCTGGGTCATGCAAAGTGAGCACGTCTGTGCAGCACTTGCCATAAGGCATCCATGACCAAGCTGTCTGTGTTTGCCAGCTGCATTAGAAAGAAAAAAATTTTAATTAAGTTTAACTATCTGTAAGGTTGTTGATGGATATGATGGAGAAAAGATAATTGAAATTGAAATTAATGAACAAAACAGTGTTGTCGAGTTCTTATTAGAATTATTACTTAACTCGTCTAAAATATAACTTCTAATGATAACTACTTTTGCATTAAGGTAATTAAATATTACCTTCAAGACATTTAAAATATTGTGGCAAAATCCAATTCAATCAACAATATTTTTATCGTTAATGCAAACTTTTAAACTGATACTAACTAGGAACAAAGGAATGTAATACGCAGTAAAAGAAGAGATTATATATTGTTTTGGTTAGTTAAAGTACTTTAAAAATAATCTAATAATTATATTAAAATAAGTCTAATTGTCTATAAGTTATATGAAAGTATAATTTCTAATGGATAACTACTTTTGCATAAAAGTAATTAAATATTGCCTTTAAAACATTGAAAATATTGTGGTAAAATTCAATTCAGTCAACAATATTTTGTTCTGAACTCCTTTTAAGATGGTACTAACTATGAAAAATGAATGTTAGGCGCAGTAAAAAAAGAATTATATATTGTTTAGGTTAGTTACAGTATTTTACAGTACTTAAAAATAATCTTTTAATTATATTAAAATAAATTTAATTATCTATAAGTTATATGAAAATATTATTTCTAATGGATAACTACTTTTGCATTAAGGTAATTAAATATTCCTTTTTAGACACTGAAAACATTCTGGCAAAATCAAATTCAGTCAACAATATTTTCAACTTTTAAAGTGGTACTAACTAGGAACAAAATAAATGTAATATGCAATAAAACAATTAATATAAAAAAAAAATGTAAGTCAATTCCTACTTTTTTTATAATATTGCAGAAAGTCCTTTATAAATAATTTTCATTCATTTTTTTAAGTTTATCTGTCGCCATCTGTTGGTAGATATATGCAACTAATCTCTAAAAAAAACTAAAATTAATTAATTAAATTTAATTACTGAATTAATATTTGAAAAAACTGTATTAACATCGAGTGTCATCCACTACAAGTTTAAAACAATGTATTTGAACTTGAGTGGATGAATAAAAAGTATTTTATTCACGATTGAAAATTTGAACAAGATATATATATAGGGAGAGTGTGAGCTAATAGAAAGAATTGAAAAACGAAATTATATATTGTTTTGTTTAGTTATAGCACTTTAAAAATATTATTATAATTATATTAAAATAAGTTTAAGGTTATTGATGGTTCTGGTGGAGGAAAGATAATTGGAGGTGAAATTAATGAACAAAATATTGTTGTGGAGTTCTTATTAGAATTATTACGTAACTGCTCTAAAATACGATTCATAATGATAACTGCTTTTGCTGTAAGGTAATTAAATGTTGTCTTTAAGACATTGAAAATATTCTGACAAAGCCAATGCAATCTACAAATTCATATGGCAATAATTAACAGTGTAATTTTCAAAATGAGACTGTCAAACGCGTACAAATTACAAACAGAAAACAATTTATTCTTGACATTTGTATGCAGCTAATGAACACAGACATTACAAATGATATTTGAAATCATTAATTAAATTCATTTAAGTTTTACATCTCAATGGGTGTTCTGTAGTTCCCAAATGTTTTAATTGTAGAAGTTGATTAATGATAATATTGTAATGTACTTTAATAAAGATGTTAGAGTTTGAAAGCATAAACATGTTGACTTTGAAATGGATTTCTTTTCATTTGTCAAAGTCCTTTATTATGTAGTTTATAATGAATTTAAATGTTAATGTTATCTTTTTTTAATTGTTTCCGCTTCTGTTATTAGAATGATTTCTAAAGGATAAGTTATTTTGCATTAAGATAATTAAATACAATAAATTCATTAAAATACTTAAGTACATGAGGAAAATTTATAAACCACTTTTTAAGTAATAATAATATGACAGACAGTTTGACATTATTGAGGCATTTTGGCAGCGTTAGCCTCCATATACCTCCTCTATCTTGAGGATTCCTTTGGAGGTAAATGATAAGAGAAATGGCTTGCTCAGTAAATGAAGTGAAATAAAAATGAAAATAAAAAATAAAATAGAGGGAATAAAATTGACATATAGAGAGAGCTGAATAAAATATTTATTTATTTAGTATGTTCAGAGAGGTGCGCGGACGTTTATTGTTGGTAGGTAGCGTTATGTCATAATCAGGTAATCTTTTAACTAAAGGATTTGGATTGTTAGGAGTGTTATGATAAAAATCTGTGGCCAATTTGTGAATAAAATTTTTAACGGTAATAATGGCAACATGTCATTATTTCGCATGTACCATGGTGCATCAACTTGGTGCATCTCCTCTTCAAAATTTGGATGTCCTTAATTCTTGATTTGTAGGTGGAATAATAATATAAATTGCTGCAATGAATATTATGTTCATTAATTTTAACTTTTAAATTGGTATTAAATAGGAAAAAATGAATGTAATGCGCTGTAAAAGGAGAGATTATATATTTTTTAGTTTAATTACAGTATTTTATATTAAAATAAGTTTACTTATCTATAAAATTATTAATGGAATGAAACTGAAATTAATGAACAAAATAGTGATGTAAAGTTCTTATTAAAATTTTTCATTGTGATAATAAAATAAATTAGATTATGATAATTGTCCATTGTGATAAAAAATAAAATAATAAAATTTTTCATTGTGCTAATAAATTTGATTAAATTATGATAATTTTTCAATGTGATAAAAAATAAAATAATAAAATTTTCCATTGAGATAATAAAATAAATTAAATTATGATATTTCTCCATTGTGATAAAAAATAAAACAAAATTTTTCATTGTGATAAAAAATAAAATGATAAAATTGTCCATTGTGATAATACAACAAATTGAATTATGATAATTTTTCATTGGCATAAAAAATAAAAACACTATATTGCAATAATTTTCATTCATTTTTTTTAAGTTTATCTGGCGTCATCTATTGGTAGATAGATATATGCAACTTAAATCTAAAAAAACTAAAATTAATTAACTAAATTTAATTACTGAATTAATATTTGAAAAAACTGTATTAACATCCAGTGTCATCCACCACAAGTTGAAAAAATGTATTTGAACTTGAGTGGATGAATAAAAAGTATTTTATTAATGATTGAAAATTTGAACAGGATATATATAAGGGAGAGTGTAAACTAATAGTAGGTATTTAAATAAAAATAATCGAATAATCTTAAAAGTAGATTTCTAATCTTTCGGTAAATAATAAATATTTTTGATATATTTTTTCTTCCGTAAATATTAATGATCACAATATTAATTTAGTCAGATGCATTTTTTAAAAACTGTTTATTGTTATTAATTATGTTTTATTTTTTGAGAATTAATACTTTTCATTTTTTAAATATTTTTTAAGAATTATTAATTTAATTTTTTTTTTGAGAATTTAAAAATTATTATCAATTTTTTAAACCTCAAAATAATATGTTTGGGCAAGAGGCTTTTTATATTTCATTTTTATTTAACCATTTACAATATCGTCATGCACCACAAAAATATACCACGAGACTTATAACTGTAAATTTAAAAAAAAAATTTTTCTTAACAAGTGTATATAATAAAACAGTGTCAATCAAGTGTGTATATTATGTATATTATATACACTGGTTTATTATGATTATAATAAATCAATGTCAATTAATGTCGTCAATCAATCAATTGTATATTAGGTATATTATATATACTGGTTTATTATGTCTATAATAAATCAGTGTCAATCAAGTGTGTATATTATGTATATTATTTAGTCCACTGATTTATTAGGTTTATAATAAATCAGTGACAGTCAAGTGTGTATTATGTAATTATGTTATATACACAGGTTTATAATCATTCTAATAAAGCAGTGTCAATCAAGTGTGCATATGTATATGTACATTGGTTTATTATGTTTATAATAGATATGTGTCAATCATGTGTGTATTTTATGTATATTATATATATTGGTTTATTATGTTTGTAATAAATCCGTGTCAGTCAAGTGTTTATATTTTGTATATTATATCAATTGCTTTATTATGTTTATAATAAATCAGTGTGAATCAAGTGCGTATATTATGCATACTGGTTTATTATGTTTATAATAAATTGTCAATCAAGTGTTGTATTATGTATATTACATACAATGGTTTATTAAGTTGGTAATAAATCAGTGTCATTCAAGTGTGTATATCTTTATTATATTAACTGGTTTATTATATTTATCATTGTCAATCAAGTATATATAAATCAATGAAGTTATATAAAAAATTAATGAATAATTCTAACACTAAACTATTCACACACTTACACACTTCTACTATTTTCTTACCAACAAGAATTTAACATATTTTTTCCCTTAACCTATGCATGAAAAAAAAATTATAAGAAGCAATTTATTAAAGAACTCCACTCCATCTTGCACTGTCATTTACAGCAAATCTTTTCTTCCTCCCATATACTATGAACAAGATCAGCCGAATGGCCCCGGCTCAGAACGGTTCAACGGGCAGCAAGTAAGCACGAGATAAAAGTGCCTCCGTGGATGCTACCACGTCAGCGTACACAGATGGAAAAGCATTCTTGTTTTTCCCTCCACGTTATCGAGGAAGGGAAAACGTGAGGGGAGTTGATATTATGTATACTATATACATTGGTTTAGTATGTTTATAATGAATTGGTTTGGTATGTTTACAACCAGTTTATTATGTTTATAATAAATTGTTTTGGTATGTTTATTACGGTTTATTATGTTTATAATAAATTGATTTGGTAGGTTTATAATAAATTTGTTTGATATGTTTATAACTGGTTTAGTATGTTTATAGTAAATTGGTTTGGTATGTTTATAATTGGTTTATTATGTTTATAAAGAATTGAAATATTTATAAATGGTTTATGGTGTTTATAACTGCTTTGGTATGCTTATAATAAATTTTTTATCTTTAAAAGTGGTAAAATAGGTTTATAATTGGTTTATTTATTTATGATAAAACCAGTGTCAATCAAGTGTATATAAGCCAATGCAGAGTATATCTAAAACTAAAATGCTTATTTTTATCATATTCTTTACAACAAGAACTTATTTTATCCCTTAACCTATGCATAAAAATATTAAAAATAAACAATTTATTAAAGAACTCCACTCCATCTTGCTCCCACATTTACAGAATATCTTTTCTTCCTCCCACATACTGTAAACAGGATCAGCCGAAAGGCCCCG
>BPLQ01007311.1:0-34141 GCA_021605075.1 Caerostris darwini | reverse complement strand
TAAAGATGATACCTAAACCAGGCCAGGATCATAAATTTCCACAGAATTTTCGACCCATCAGTCTCATTAGTTGTGTTGCGAAAATTTTTGAAAAAATCATCCAGAAAAGAATTTCCACCCACTGTATTGATAACAACATCTTTCCTGCGGAACAATTTGGGTTTCCGTCCCCATCATTCAACAGTTCATCAACTTTTAAGAGTGACTAACATTGTTACGGAAGGTATGAATGACAAAATATTAACCGGCGGTGTTTTTCTTGATGTTTCAAAAGCTTTTGACCGATTATGGCACTGTGGCCTCGTCTTCAAAATGATTCAACTTAAATTCCCTCATTACCTTATCCATATAATACACAACTTTCTCGAAAACAGATCATTCAGTGTCAGTATCGAAGGGGTCTTTTCTCGTATTGGTCAAATTAAAGCTGGCACCCCTCAAGGTAGCGTACTCAGCCCAATTCTTTACAACATCTTTACGTTCGACTTTCCCCAAATTCAAAATGTGAGTACTTGCCTCTTCGCTGATGACTCAGCAGCCCTGGTTCAGGGAACTACTGTCAGATTCGTGACAAGAACTCTTCACAATTTCCTTGACTCCCTGGAAGAGTGGCTTACACTATGGAGAATCTCTGTCAATACAGACAAAAGTAAAGCCATCATTTTCAGAAAAGGTCATGCTAGATCTCCATATGAAGATATTTTCCTGTTTGATGATCCGATAGAATGGGTCAATCAAGTCAAATATCTTGGCCTAATTCTCGACAGCAAATTAACATTTCAGAAACATCTTCACACTGTAAAGACAAAATGTTGGAACAAATTACATCTTAGTTTGCCGTTAATAGGAAAATATTCTACTTTATCTTTAAAAAACAAAATTCTTTTATACAAACAAGTCCTTAGACCAATCCTGATTTATGCAGCACCCATCTGGGGCCTTGCTGCAAAAACAAACAGAAACAAAATCCAAGTTATCCAAAATAAAATTCTCAGAATAATTACGGGAGCTCCCTGGTTCATTCGAAATGACGTGCTGTATCATGACCTACAAATAGAATCAATAGACGATCATATTGCGAAGCTTTCAAGAAAGTTGTTTCTAAATATCAAGAACCATAAAAATAATTTAATTAAAGCTCAATTATTCTTCGCCCACAACGAAGGTAAATACCATTATCCATATTACACAACAGGATGGAATCACGACCTCAAGCCTCCCTAATTTCTTCTATGATCCATCTTCAATACTACTCTTCAGTTCTAAGAAATCTCCTATCGTCCTCTCTTCTGCCTTGGCAGTGTGTACTGCGGAACTATGTTAAAAAGACAAAAAAACAAAAACATTCCATTTCTGAAAACTTCAAACTCTACCCTGCAGTTACAAACTTTACTTCCGATCTTCAGTTTCAAATGTTGTTCGTATGTTTTCTGTCTCCTTAAAGTTTTTATTTTTTATTTTTTTGTGATTGTATATTTGTATATTTATATTTCATATTTATTTTCCTTATATATGTGTTTATATGTCTGTCTGCTATGTATTTACGTATTATATGCTTCTATTGGGCATTTATGTATTTTGATATTGCTTGATTGTCCTCTCCTAGTTTGCTCGCGCGGCCCGTTGTATATATATATATATATATATATATTTTTAACTTCTTTCCCTCCTATTAACTGTTTGCTTTAAATTTTTTAATTCCTGCTAATTCTGTGATACTTTGTTTTTATTATATTTGAATTCTGAGCAGATGTGCACTACGTGCACAGGTACTCGACTCTCCTATCCAATCTAGTAGTAGCGATTCTGAGGACCTGAGAATTTTGAAACACCTTTCCAAGACCGCAGTAATCCATATGGAGGAGACGTAGGACAAAGTAGGCTGAGGTGAAAAGAAAGAGATCTCTAAAGTTTAAGAGTGAGGAAAGAATGTAACCGCGTAGAAAATTAGAAGAGTGTTGTCAGTGAAAATGAAATAATTATAAGAGTGGATAATTAAGAAACAGAGAAAATTAAAAGGGACAGTAATGAGCCGTGTGCGGGAGCTTTGATTTGTGGGGGAGGGGGGCTCAAAAGTCGTAAGGAAGGAAAGAGTGAGTATCGCGAGAGGAGGCGGGCTGTAGGGGGCAGTGACAGGGCGACGTCAGTGGCAATGTCAAAAACCTGACCTGTATTGCAATTCTTTAAAATGCTTAAATTGCATGTTAATTAAAATAAGTGCATAGACTCATTTGCCTTAGACTACATTTTGCAGCAATTTATTATTTTCTTAATGACCATAAATATAAATGCATGGTCATTACATATATACACACACAAACGTACATTTGTGGAAAATATGGCAGAATATTAACAGAAATAAAATGAAAGTGAAAATTATAAAACACCTTTAAGATAATGACGGATGATAAAAAATGCACAACATTTTGAGTTAAATTTTATTTATTTGAAAGTTAATAAAGTGAATTGGGTTATACTTTACATTCATTAAAAAAAAGATTATTATAAAAAATTATTAAGATTATAAAGATTATTATATATTTGTTTTCTCTTTGCTGATTTATTTATTTATTTTTTGAATAACTAAATATTTTTTTTAATTTTTATTTTAATTTAATTTATCTTTTCAATTCGCTAATTGTTATTTTCTTTCCAATTCGATTATAAATAAAATTGTGCAATTTATTTATACATTACGATTTTTTTTTTTTAAACTTTTATAATTTGAAAAATAATATCTTAAACTTTATCACTATAATTACCTTTATCACCTTTTTTTTACCTTTATCACCTCTCTTTTAACAAAGAAAAAAAAAATTAAGTGGCTTTTTTTACTTATTGAAATTTTTTTATGTTATTATTTTATTTTAAATGTATTTTAAAAATGTATATTTTTGTACAATATGTTTTCCATGTGTACACATAGTCGATAAACGTTCTGTTTCTTTATGTGTATAAATCATCGAATAATATATTTAAAAACTCACTTCATAAATATATATTTTTAAAATAATGTCTGTAAATTATTTGATAATTAATTAAATTACAATTTTCATTGGATTGATTAGACCCTATAAAATATTTCTCTATAAAGATAAAGCAGTTTTCTATAAAAATTGTAAATTTATTTCTCTTTCAAGGTTTCTCGAAAATATTACGTGCAAAGTTCTTTCCATTTAATTCTTTATGATGAATTTCAGAAAATTGTATTATATATAATCAGGCCAGAAGCTATTCTGTCTTATTATTAAAAATACGATTAATATTTCTAAATGATAAATTTATATATTGATTTAATACTCTTATGTTCAAATATTTAAAATATTCTTATAACTTTTTAAATACTGAATTTATCATTCATTCTGTTTGGTTTTAAACATATCTTTTGAATAAGAAACTTGTTTGAATTTTAAAGATTTGTACATTCATATATGAAGTACATTTATAATGCTTCTAAATGTAAAAAACTGATGTGTTTACATATCCTAAAAATAAGATCCTTGTCGAAGATAGTAATTATTGAAGATATAATTATAAGTATAATTATAGATATAATAATTATATAATTATAGATATAATAATAATAATATACAAGAAAAACATTTATAATTAATTTTATAATTTTTTTCAAAACACCTTCTAAATTAAAATTTTTGTAAATGAATTTTTTTCTTGCTGAAAAATATGTGAAATCTCATTAATTCACATGAAGCAAATTTTTTCAATTTTTTTTTTTTTTTTTTATTACTTTAATTAAATTTATCTTAATTTTTTTTTTAACATATATTATTGATTGTGAAAAAAAATTTAAATGTATTTATGAAATGAAAAAAATCACTAATTTCAATTTTTGTATAAATACACTGAATACTCTAATTTTTCAATACATACATTTTATAAAAAGCAATGCAAATGTTTATCCTGAACTTTTAGTACTTAATTTTGGGGGAAAATTTTATTTTTGAACTAATGTCTTGTTTGGCAAAAAATTAAATGTGAAATATGTTTAAAAAATTCTAATTGTGAGGTATTTATATTCAGTAGAAAAAAAAACCATATACGTAATGAGTTGGGGAAAATAAATTCAACGAGTAGTAAAATTAATTCCTAATGATTTAATGAGAATAAATTCTTAAATGAATTGGTAAAAAAATAAATTTCTGTACGAAAAAAAACCACTTTTTTAATTTGTAATTTTTATTTATTTTGGTAAATATATTTTCTGTGTTATAACTTATATATAAATCAAGATTTTTTTTTAAAAAACTTTTATATTTTGAAGAAGAATATTTTATACTTTATTATTTCTTTTTATTTTAGTAAAAAAAAAAAAAAAATGAATAAATGTTCTACATTTTGAAATTTTATTCTTATATTATTTCATTTTTACAATTATATTAAAAAAGTTTTTTTTTTTCTTTTTGTATAAATTATTTTGCATGTGCACACATTCGAGAAGCAATCTGCTTTACTATATGTGTATAAAACATCTAATACCATTTTCAAAGAGATCAAATCGTAAATAGATGGACACTTTTAAAATAATATATCTAAATGTATTGAATATTAATTAAATTATTATTTTTATTGATTTTATTATACTCTATGATATTTTTCTTAAAAGAAAAAATTATTTTCCCCAAAACTTGTAAATTCTTTCTGTTTATGGGTTTCTCTAAAATCTTCTTTGCAAATTTCTCTCTTTCCAATTATTTATGCATTATAAGTTTTCAATTGTAAGGTTTTTTATAGTTACCATTACATACCGGAATTAATATTTCCAAGATATTAATTAACATATTTAATCCCTGACACTTGTTACACTTATATTCAAAATTTTAAAATATTTATTATTTAACAAATTTTGATTTAAGCATAGAATTTGAATACTATTTGAATATTTGAAAATTTGTTTGTACGTTTATACATCTTAAAAGTCTATACATAACGTTTTAAAGTACGTTAGCATCCAAGATTTTAAGATTTTTCTATATATTTGCAAACAGCTGGTTTCGATAGTGATATCTTCTAATAATGCAGAACATAGGTTAATGTCCCGATAAAAAATATACCTTTTCTGTACTAAAAAAATTTTTCTTATGTATCATTCCTTTTTTAATTACATATATATTTTTTATTTTTATCATTACGTATTATTTAATTCAGTTTTCGTCTAACTTTTCTGGCAATATATTATTTTATTGACTGAATAGGTTATTCCTACCAATAACACTGCAAAATAAATTTCTATGGATCCATGAGAAATCATTTTTATTCAAATTAGATTCAATTCTATACCCTTTCTATATGTTCGATATCTGCTGATAATTTTCAATATATTTTATTACAAAATCATTTGAGAAATGTCAGCAACTAATTGAAAATAAATATTCCATTTCAAATTTTTTCTACTAACTTTGTACTGAATTAATAATTTTTGATGAGTTAAAAATTCTAGGAATTTTTTTATTTATGATATACTAATCTGTATAATTGTAATGTTCAATAAAGTTACCTAAAATTTCTACTCGTAATTTTCAAATGACAAACAACCTATTGCAATACAAAATATGGGATTTATGATTTCTAAGTTTCTCTCTATTTTACGAATAACAACTCATTTAAGTGCTATTTCCTTTGGCTTATATACAGCAGAGTTTCTAAGGAAATAATTATGAGGTGTAAACGTACATTTTAACAGTGTATTCATATATATATATATATATATATAAAATAAAAAAATGTAAATTTTGCAGAATATTTAATGAAAAATGTCTATATTGACAATTTTATTAATTTTATTATTATTTCAATAATTTTATTATTTAAATTATCAATTTTATTTAATATTAGCATTATTTAATTATATATTTATTATCTTCATATATCAATAAATCTATAAAAAAAATTATACAAAATTTAAAAACAAAATTTCTTTTTGTATATATAATTCCATCTGAAGAAAGATTAAACATGAAAATAATTTTTGTAGTAATTAACAAAATAAATAAATATATATTTATATATAAATTTGAAAACAAAAAATATATAGTATAGGAAATGTAACGTATTAAAATAATATATCACTTCCCGAACTTTTTTGCATAATTTATTAAAATAAGAATAAAACAAATTAAAATTAAAAATATATATTGTGTCTTAATATATTTAAATAAAGTAACCTTGATTAGTTTAAAAAATGTTTAAATAATACGAATTTTTACTTTTAAAAATGTTTATCATCTACATTTCAACACAAAATCATGAAAAATTAAAAGTTTGCCTAAGTAAATCAAGTACTCACAACATTATAACCACTTACCAAAATGTGGTTTCCATTAGACAATGCTTATCGAAGCTGATAAACATCCCAGCCCTATTTTCTATTACGTATACGTAGAGATTTTGTACTGATGAGCGACCGTGTAAAAGTATCTTATCGAACGTTTTAACATATTATACTGCTTGAAAATTTATAGCAATTCTGTAAATATTATTCACCGATTATTAAAATTTAAACAAAATGTCTATGGAAGCAGTGTAAATACTAAATTTGTGGATTACGTGATATAATAGTAATGGAATGAAAATGTAAAATTTGGTGAGATAAGGAAAGACAATTAACTTTATACAAATTTCCAAATACATTTTTATTTGAGAGTTAATAAATTCGAATAGTTCAAATTAATCATTCATTATAAACTTAATATTATATCTAATTTAATTTATAAAATTATTATGTAAGTAGTGATCATTATTAAATTTAAATTCTTTGAAAATGCTTTTAAACAAAATCACATTTTTTCACAATAAGTTGTTAACATTCTGTATCAACGTGGACTGAAAAAATGTATGTAAATATGAATATAATAAATGGTAAAAAGATTAAATAAATTAACAGAAAGAAAATGTTTAAAATATCTTTGCAATTTTTTTTAATTAAAGCAACTTAAAAAATATGTTTTTGAAACATAAATTTCAAGATGGTGAACAAAATGTTAGTTGAATAACATTTCAATTATTCATGTCAAGTAATTTGTAATTTACATTTTTATTTTTTCCTCTCTATAGTATCTTGCTAGCTTTAAATAAAGTACATTCCTGTTAAAGTAATAAAATCGAATTGTATTTGATGTAGTGTGCTACATTTTTAATTGAAAGAACTGAACATTAATGGTAAATAACTCATTAGTTAAAGATATTAAATCTATTACGAAAATGTAATTATAGAAAAGAGTCTTAAAATGTCATCAAATTGTGTCTTGTAGGCTCTTCTTGTAGAATTCAATTTTATTTTCGAGTATTCTTCAAATATATTTATATTTTAAGCTTACAAAAATATAGAAAAAAATGCAATTTTAATGAAAGAAAGTAATTGTGAGACAATAAATATCATCAACAATTTAAAATATTTGCCTAAAATAACTATTGTTTTTGCAAGTAAGGAAGAAGTAGGGAAAACAGGCATAGAATTTATTAAAGAAATTTTTAATTACTTACTTGTAAGTTCAGATTTCTGTAAGTGAATTTCTTATCTTGCTAATGAATGTTTTTATCTTGGACGTGAATTTTCTGTTTTCATGTGAAACAATTTTTGTACATTGGTTTTATTACATTTATTTCAATTTTTTAAATTTATTCTATATTATTGGTTGTAGAAAATTTTAAAAATGTATTTATGTAAAGAGAAATTCACTAGTTTGAAGTTTATACATACACTGAATGCATGCCTTAATTTTGAAATACATTTACATGTTAATTCTACGGAAAACAGCATAAATATTTCTCCCCTAATTTTAGTTATTTATCTGGGTTGGGAAATTTTAAGTCTGAACTGACATCTTATCTGTCAAAAAAATTTGAGAAGTTTTAAAGAAAACTTTTATTATGAAGTGGAATCATTATCTTCAGTGGAATGGAGCAAATACTTTTGTTCCTAATTCCTAATGCATTGGTGAAAAAAAATAGATTGCTATAGCAAAATAAATTTTTAAAAAAAATACAATTAGTAAAAAATCTAAATTTATTTTGAAATAATAATATATCCAACATTACAAATTGGCCTAAATAATTCTTTAAGCATATTTTTTAATAAAGGTTTTTAAAAAATCATTTGCTAAAGCATATTGAAAAAAAAATATTTTTAAAAATGTATACTAGGAATTCCTTTTGTAAATTTTGAAAAAAATCAAATTTATTAAAAGAGAAATTATATCTTGATTTTAAAATTAAGTCCTAACAAATTTTTATATTAATCAAGCAAACTTCCCCACAGCAGTGACTCACTACAATATTTCCACCGGAAAAAACATTTCTGTCTTAACTTAACAGCGAAGTAAAAAAAAAAAACAAAAAAAACAATAATTTCTCTTATTCCATGCCCTCGTCTACCAAGACGGTTCAGCCAAACACGGACCGTTTTTTCCGTCATGCAACTAGTGTCACCTGGAAACCATCGGTTGCTCTTGACTGGTGTGCCCCATTTTAGGGAAAGCTTCTTTAATGTCGAGAAAACGTATTGATCGGTGATTTAATAACCTTCTTCCTGAAAATAATTCTGTTAAGGACTGATGAGATTTTCTGAAGCCAAACGGCTCTAAAGTGAGTATACACAACATGTTGATTCTATTGAGGATAAAGTTTTGAAGAATTTTGCTGAAGTTACTGAGCAAATAAATTGAACGATAGTTAATGGACTATCAGTGCCTAGTTTGTGTATGGGAATTATGCGTGTACTTTTTCAGCAATCCGGGAAATGAGCTGGGCGAAGTGAAAAGGAGGGAGAGTCACCAGATCAATTGAATAGACAAGAGCTAAGTTTGTTATCTTTCTCAAAGAAAATTTTTAGAGCTTTAGGAATTATTTAGCTTAGTATTTTTAATTATGAAGGATTTAAGTAATTAACATGTATTGTGTTTAAATAAATAAAAGTTGCGTATTCTACAAGTTTGTTGGCGAAATCATAATTGAGGATAGAATTTCATTCAAATTTTAGTTTCATGCAGTCTGCATTTCTTTTTCTTCTATTGTGGCTGATATCTTGGAAAAAGAGATTTTGAACGGACAATTGGAATCTGATTTTCTAAGGCGTGTTTTCATAGTTTATTGTAGTTATTGGTATCTAAAAGGGATTCTAGATGTGAATCCTATAGTTTTGTAAGATCGAACTAACGATTGTTTAATTTTCTTTTGCTTTATTCCTTCTTAAGGATGATAAGTATGTCTTAAACTAGACAAAAATCTTCAGTGTATATTTAATATATCCATCAAATCAAAACCTCAAAAATTCTCTACACTTCCTTACATATTGAAATTTCATTGCACACAAAATTAACTCTGTTAATGAGTTGATTACACACAGACATATATATATATATATATATATCTATATTTATTTATACAATATTTTAGCGATTGCAAATTTTTTTTAAGGCAATAAAAAAAGTTACGATGTTAAAAAAAATTAAGGATGACTATAATGTTTGGGGATTTAAGAATTTTATAAATTTATCAAAAAGTACTAAAAGAAATGCTTAGAAATTTCGGTATGTAAAATTTGAAATATTTCTTTAATATTACAATTATTAATTAATATTTCTTAATTATTAGATAGCATATCACCTTTAAGAGATTTAAAATCCTAATATTAAAAAAAAGACATTTATTCAATTCTTATTCTTCTTTAAAATTCTCAATTCATACAAAATTTTGATAATTTCTTTAAAAGAAATTATTCATAAATATGTTCTTTTAAAACAATATTTGTGAATATGTTCGGTATTAATCAAATTATAATGTTAATTTAATTATTTATACCCTACAATTATTTAAAAAAATAAAGCTGTTTTCTTTAAACCTGTATTACTTCTGTTCCTGAAATTCTTTAATATCTATGCGAAAACAGCATTAGGATTTACAATTTATACACAATATTAAAAATGCATATTAAATTATCAGATCCACTTTTAAACTTTCTAATAATTGCAATTAAATTCCGGAATTAATATAACTAAACTATTAGTTAGCACATTTTATCGTCGATATTTAACGTTCATGTAATTAAATCTTTAAAATAGCCCTATATTGTAATAATTGCAGTATTCTTATATTCAAATCTTTAAATTCTCGGGTATCCCTTCAAATATTTATCATTTTTAAACTCGAAATACATAGTCCTTTTAGTTTTTTTAATGGCTTTGGGATAAAAAAATTTTTTAATTTCAACCTTTATACATTAAAATACTATTACTAAATTACCTTTAAATATTTTTATATTTTACATATAAGTACCTATACTTACGAAATATTTTTTTTTATATTTGAATACATAATTCTATGTAATCTATTTATAATTATCTCTATATCATACAGTGTCATTCCTCTTTTCTGAAAATATAATATTTTAATTACTTAAATTATTCTTATTAATTAGGCTACAAATATTTCAGACTGTTGTCCTATACAATTAAATATTACTGATCCTCTGCCAATCATTTGCGTCCAATATAGTTTCAATTTTGTACCCTTATTTCATATGTGTGCCATGTTTATTTTATTTTCAACGTATTTTACTACAAAATTATTTGAGCAATTATTTGAGCACAATCAATTACCATTCACTCACTAGAAAGATTATTTGTAATTCTAAGATTATTATAAGGATTTAATAATGTGTGATTAAAATAATGTTTGATAATGTGTGTTAAAATAACGTTTGATCAGTTTTTTATGTTTAATTATCAATTAAAGTAATTCAGTTTATTTCTTCAAACCTTTATTATAATTATGCTTGAAGAGTTAAATTTAAAGGATGTTTTCTAAATAACATATAATTATGTATAATATTATAATGATCAGTAATGTTTTCGAAATTTGTCATGGTAATTTTTTGGCGCGGAATGCATTACAATAAACACAAATATGGGTTTCATGATTTTATAAATTTTTTTCTTTTCAAAAAATAACTTCATTTAGATATCTGATAAATTTCCTATACAGAACAATATCTAAAATAAAATATTTATGTAAAGTAAAAGCTTATTTTAATCAAGCATTTTTAATATCTGATTTTATTTTTCAGTACAGATATAAAATTTTTTTATTTTAAAATTCGTATTTTGAATTTATTATATTTTAGTTCGAAGAAAAGTATTAAATTTATATGACAAATATATTTTATTTGTAAAAATCTATTTGGACTTAAAAAAGCATTTTAATTTTTTAGAAAAAACTTTAAAATTTATAATTATTTGTTTCCATTCTTTCAATGCAGGAAAAAAAAATGCATTATTTTTTTGTTTTACATATTGAAATTTTATTCTTATAGTAATAATTTTTTGTTCGAATTTCTATCAAAAAAGTTTAGATTTGTACAAATTGCTTCCCATTTATCCGCTTTCGGAAAACATCTATTTGATATATGTGTATAAATCATCGGATAATAAATGAAAAGATCCTATTCATAAATATGTGTTTTTAATATAATGTTTGTAAATATGTTCCGTATTTAATTAAATTATACATTTTTTAAGTAAAATTATTTTTTCTTTAAAGACGAAGATGTCTTTAAATATTTTATTATTTCTGTTTCAATGGTTCTTTAATATTCATCTGCAAACTACTTTCGATTTAACAATTTATAGGAAGTCCATATTATAAGTGATAAGATGCACTGCTAAGCTCTTTTATAATTGCAATTTTATTCCAGAATTAATATTTCAGATGATTAGTTAACATATTTTATATACCAGATTTAATATTCTTATATTTAAATCATTAGAATAAGCTAATATTCAAATCTTTAAAATCTATGGTTTTTCTTCAAATCTCCATTCTTTTCAAACTCGAAGTATATCATTATTATAATTTTGATTTAAGCATAGTTTTAGAATAAGAAATTTGTTTGAATTTCGGTTTATTGTAAAATAATATATATATTTAAAAGTGATATGTTTTGTTTTATTGACAAAATAATTTTATTCTTGTGCAAATTGTTTTTCATTTATACACATTCGGTTATCTTCCATTTTGATATATATATATATATAATAGAATACCTACTTAAGAAATCTGTATTTTTAAAATAAAATATGCCAATATGTTCAGTATAATTAAATTTCAATTTCTATTAAATTTATAATAAGATTTAATTTTTTTCCTTTAAAGATACAGTGTGTATTACAAAAATTGTAAATTATTTCTGTTCCCAGGTTTCTATAAATCTTAGAAGCAAAATACATTCATTTTTTTATAAATTTTAGATAAAACCAGAACGTTTTGTAACAGAAGATCAGTTGCAATCATAATCTTTCTTACTACTTACTTACTACTGTGTCCAAACAGTAAGGCCAATTTTCAATTTAAAATTCCCTGGACTTGTGTAATTTCAAATTTTTTCCTTTTTAGGTTGTTGGCACTGTTCTTGACATCAGTGTGAAATTTCACTTCAAAATATTCATTAGTGTTTCAGTTACGCTGGACTTTGTGTGAGACGCTAAAACTGATTCCGGCGATTTTCGTAATGTCTGAATTAATTGCGCAAGGAACTTGCATCACATTTTGTTTGCGAAACGTACAGAATGTTGCAGAAGGCATTCGATGAGCATTCCTATAGTGGAAAGAAATGTTTAGAAATAGTATAAACAGTTCAAAGAATGCAGAGAATTAGAGGCGCTCTGGTCGACCCTCCACCTCAACCGACGAAGCTCACATCCAAAATATTAAAGATTTGGTGCTTGCAAACCATCGATTTACAATTAGAGACCTTGCTGATGGAATTTCAAACGCGTCAAATCTAGATTGATACCAAAAACGCTAAATGTGACAGGCCACATTGCATTGATTCTTCGTGACTTTTTCGCCAAAAATGAAACCCATATCGTTCCACAACCACTGTATTCACACCGTGAGACTTTTGGCTATTCCCTAAACTCAAAAGACCACTCCGGGGAACCGTTTTGAGTCGATTGAAGAGATTCAACGTGAATCGGCACGCGCTTTGAAGGTCATCCCTATCGATGACTTTTTAGGATTGGAAAAAAAGTTGCCATAAGTGCATTGTGTCCGGAAGGGATTACTTTGAAGGCGATGAAATAAATTTGGAAAAATAAATAAAGATTTTTTGAAAAAAAAAATAATTCGTCTTCCTTTTTGGGCATAGTAGTATAATTGCAATTAATTTTCGGAATTAACATAACTAAACTATTAGTTAACAAATTTTATCGTTGAGATTTAACCCTTTTATAATCAAATCTTTAAAATACCCTTATATTGTAAACATTGAAGTATCCTTATATTCAAATCCTTAGATTCTCAGGTATCCCTTCAAATATTTATCCTTTTAACCTTGATTTATTAGTTTTCAGTTGGAAGAAAAGTATTAAAGCAAGGTTCATTCAAATTTTCTAAAATGCCCTTAGACTAAGAATTTTTTTTAAATTTAAACATTAAGATATTTTTGTACATTAAAATATTTTTAATGCCTATAACTTTTTTTTATATTTTACATATATGCTCCCATGCTTACGAAATATTTTCATATTAGAATCTAGATTTTTGTGTAAAATTTTTATAGTTATTCAATTTCATCCATATGAAAATAGAGTATTTTAGCTACTGAATAAATTATTCTTATTAATTTGGCTTCAAATATTTCAGACTGTGGTCCTGTAAAATTAAATATAACGAATCGTGAGCAATTAATTTGAGTTGAATTCCATTACAGTTTTGAAAATTTATTTCGATATGTTATATTATTTTTATCTTATTTTCAGTATGTTTTAAACCACAATTCAAGTATAAATATTTTTTCTAAAATAGTCGACGTGAATAAATCTAAGACTTACTTTCTTCCCTTTTTTAAATTATGCTTATATTGAATTAGTTGGCAATTACACTAAATTGACAATTTCGTTTATTATCTGAATTTATGATGATTGCTTTAATAATTAATATGTTAAAGAGCTGCAAGAGCCGTAGTTGCTGCAAAATTAGTTGAAAATAATTTCTTCATTGAAAGGCATTATCAGATATATGCTCAAATTCCCTAAAAAACAACAACATAAACGAAAATTATTAAAATTAATTTGGTAAATATATTTTATTTATATAAATAAATTTATACATTAGGATTTTATAAATTAAATAAATTTTAATTTATAAGGAAAATATTTTAAATTTTATAATTTTTTTATTTTGTTTCTTTTAAAGAAGGAAAAATATATTTGACATTTTTACACTCATGTCCATAAATTAAGGATAATTCAGAATCACACAGAAATTGAACTCTAAAATAAAAATTTCACCTGTAGAATTATCACACACATCTCGAAGAAGAATATGCAAATTACAGGAACCCACCAGATGGCGCGGATAGTACGTCACAATGACGAGAGTGTAAGAGAGGGGTATATAAGGAATGGTGGCAAAGAAGTAAAATTGTTCACAAGCGCTTTAAAAGCCTTTCAGTGCAATAAACGCATAGTTATGGCACAAAGGAAGCATCTGGGTGATTTTTTACGTGGTAGAATTATCGGACGACTGGAATGTGGATGTACCCAGCTGGAAGTATCCGAGGAATTTGGAATCGCTCAGAGTGTCATCTCCAGGCCTTGGCAACGACTCCAAGATGATGGTAATGTGAGTAGATGTTACAGCACAGGTCGCACCCGAGTTACAACGCCGAATGAGGACCGGTATTTAGCAGTTACTGCCAAAAGAAACAGACGGAGCACAGCATCAGACCTGTCTCGCCAGACCGTGTACAGACGCTTAGGGCACATTGGTCTATATGCTCGTAGGCTTGTCAGATGTGTTCCACTTACCGCAACTCACTGTCGCCTACGATTAACCTGGAGTAGAGAGCATGCATTGTGGAAACCGCAACAGTGGTCTGGTGTGATGTTTTCCGACGAGTCCAGGTTTAGTTTGCAGTCTGATTCTCGTCGGACTTTCATATGGAGAGCGCCAGGTACCCGTCACCACCAAGAGCACACCATTGAACGACACCGTTACGGTGGTGCATGATGGCTCGTTTGGGGAGGAATTATTCTTGGTTCCAGAACTGACCTACATGTTCAGAGTGTAACGGTGACAGGCCACATCTATCGGGATATTATTCTGGAACAACATGTACGTTTGTTTCGGGGCGCCATGGGTGCTGAATTTCTGTTTATGGATGACTACGCCCGTCCTCACCGTGCAAACATGCCTTCAATTGGAGGATATCACCCGTATGGATTGGCCAGCATACTCTCCGGACTTGAATCCAATAGAGCATGTGTGGGATATGCTTGGCCGACTAATTGCAGCCCGTCAACCCCCTCCCACCTGTCAACCGGAACTTCGGAGGGCATTGCTTGATGAGTGGTGTAATATTCCCCAAGATCAGATTGATAATTTGATACTCAGCATGCCTAGGAGTTGTAAGGCCTGTATTGCATCGTCCGGGAGACATACTCCTTATTAACCATCATACTAACCATGTTATACTGTTTTTTGTAAATAGGTTCTTTTTTGAAATTTGCTCCAGGGAGTAAAAATCGCAATTTTTATTAATTATGTCAAACATATAGCATCTTTTTTGCTCTTTACCTTTTGTTTAATAAATAGACTTTACAAATAAGTCAAATTTGTTTTGCTTCTGTCTCTTTCGTTGCCTGAATTTCATTTTCCTTAATTTATGGACATGAGTGTACTTATTGTATATTTAAAATATTTTATTTCAATGATTTTTGTCATTGATTTTAATTTTTTCTCTTAAGTTTGCTTACTATATGTATTTTTCCCCTAAAGATTATAAGATGGATAATTTATTGAACAAAGAAGGAAAAAAAGTAAGAAAATGTATTACAAGTTAATGTATTTTAAATGTTTGTAAAATTATATCAAAATTCACAACAACGAAAAAATGATAATACATTTAATGGAAATAATTAGCATTATTGGTAATGGTGGTGTAAAGAGAATTGAGTTTAACTTTCCCATCTTTACCATTTATAACTGAGCAATACACCTCTACTCATATCACCGAAACAAAGAAAATTAAAATTTCATAAATTAATGAATATCTCATATGCTTACAAAAGATGATATGATAAAAAATAAATATATTTTGATGATACAAAAATTTATAAAAAAATTTAGATCTTCTAAAAATATTACACATTTCTCCAAGGACAATTGACAGATATTTCTTGAATATTTTAATGATTTTAAGTAATCAGCATTTATTTTGTTCCAAATTTTATTATAAAAAAAGAGTAATGCTATTTTTTTAAATTGTTATATTTTGTCATGGTTCCCTCAGTCAAGACTTCATCATCTTGAAATGCTTCGCAATTCCTTTTGTAATTTTTTTATTATATTTTATGTTGTGAAATACTGTGTATTATTCACCCCACTGTATTATATTAAATTTCATAAATTAATTTTTTGAATCATTTGCATATACAAATCAATTTAAATCTGTCGTCCGCAAAACATTGTGATGTGTCTCATTTATAGTGCAAGTAAGTGAGAAGTAAGTAAGTTCCTTTTCGTAAGAGGGTGCTCTTACGAAAAGGAAGAATATTCTGTAAGTTCAATTTTACTCTTCTTGCTATTACAATTAACATGTATATGTATATATATATATATATATATTATAGCAATGTCTTTTAACTATAATGAAACTCTGCCTTAAAATTTCCCGTTTAGATACGTTATCGGATTGTTCCTTTTCCATGCTGTGCAATATATTAACCAAAACGCTTTTAAAATTTTGATTTCATTCCATTTGCTGCGACTTCTATTCCCAATAGCTATTCAAAAGTGTTTTCCTATTTTTCTTCATCTCATGCAGCTGTACTCCGATTCTTTAAACTACTCAAATTTCATGCTAATAAAATCAAGTAAAAACACTCATGTCTTACAGTTATTAGTCAAATTATTTTGCTTTTGGCAAATTATTTGCAGCCGGTCACAATCTTGCTACATATGTACACACGCAATATATATATATATATATATATATATATACAGGCAATACCATGGATGCCGCTACAAGTTGTATTCGAAAATGAAGTGGATTTGGCTGATACGGGAAAATACATGAATTTATTTACTCCATTTTATTAATGGGTCCAAAATGTTTAGGCCCAGTTCGGGGAATCGACGGCGGAGCTAAAAGTCTCAACTATTAGTTGTGGATATTTCGAATCATTTGCAGTTAAAGAGAATAACATAATAAACTCATCATTAAAAGTGGTCTGGATAATATCTCTGAGAAAATCATAAGATAACGATACATTAATGAAGTACAAAAGTTAAAAATGGCTTTTAACTAATTTTAATAGGGATTAGTACAGCAATCGAATTTGTTATTTATAGATCGGGAAGATCGAAAGTGTTATTAGAGCATAGTGATTATTATAACATAACGGTTAAAGTCACAGCAATGAATATACCATACACGGGGGGAAATTGCGTCTTTTTTGCACTCATTATTATTTTTTTTTTTTACAAAGTAGAAAAAAAAATATTGTTATTAACATTATATTTGTACATACTAAATTTCTATACGTTTTTTTATGTAGGTTTTTTAAATTCAAAAATAGTGAGGAAATTTCTGAAAATTAAAACAGTTAAATTTAGAGATGAAGCAACACTATACAATTTCTCCCCGTAAGGCAGTCTGCATTTAAAAGCACAACAGTATCGAGGAAAAGCTGGAAAATAATGATAGAGGGGGCTGTTTTCTGTGGCTAATTCCACGTTAATGAGTTGAAGTCTGCAGCGATTTATTTTTTTACTATACCATCATATATACACAGAATTCATAAAAAAAGTCAGACTTGTTTTTCTTCCAAATTTTTAACTTAACAGTTTTTAAAATAATTTTTCATTTTACAATAAAACAAGGTATTATAATGTTGGTTGGATGGAGGCTTTAATTGAACCACACTTACACCAAATGTAGTTATTTGTAAAACTGACTCATTTTAACAGTTTATTAAGAATTTTTTCTCAGGAATTAGAACAAACTTGAAGCTACTTGTATGTTAACTTCAAAGAGAACTGAAGAAGGAACGAAAGATTTAAGTTACTCACTTTTTAAATCAAGAAGCGAAAACTAAATGCCTTTGGAAAAATTGCTATATAATGCATGTATAACTTATTTTAAATGAAAGCTAATTTTTTTTAACGATTTTTAAGTTTTTAGCACAAAATTGAATGGGATTGTATTAATTTATATGCTCAAAAGAGTGGGTCAAAAAGTAAAAATCGTATTCCTTTACTTAAATTCAAAATAATTCATAATTTTGAAAGGACATTAGAAATTGGCTATAAAAATAGTGCAGCTGTACTCCGATTCTTTAAAATACTCAAATTTCATTCTAATAAAATCAAGTAAAAACACACATGGCTTACAGTTATTAGTCAAATTATTTTGCTTTTGGCTGCAATTTGCAGCCGGATAAAGAAAAAATAGTAGTTGTGTCTTAAGGATTTGAATTAGAATTAGTTTCAGTCTCCTTAGCAGATAGCTATAGCTATAGAATGCTATTTATGCTTATTAAATTAAAGTCGGCATATACATCGGAAACTCATGAATTTTGAAAATGATTTCGTTAATTTATTCAGAAGGATTCATATAACTTCTAAGTGTTACTAAATGATCATTTTGAAATATGTTGCATATTTTTTTGTTAAATTATTTTAGTCATCAATAAATGTTTTGTTTAATTTAAAAAAAGACAAAGCAACTATTAATATTATAAAAACTATTTCCAAACTAAAATATTAAATGCAAGTATTCTCTCTAGATATAAAGCAAAAAGGATTCACTTAAAATAGCATTACTGGCTTTATCTTTGAAGTATTTTAAAGAACTTTTTTTGCTGAACTTATCTAAAGTAGTGGAATATAGTATTAAAACTGTAATATTTGTTGAAGATATGAAATATTGATAATAATATGAAACAATTAAAATATGTTTTTTTGGAATTAAAAGTTTTAACTCTTAACCGTCTTGTAAAATGTAATTTCAAAACACATTTTTATTACTTTTGTATAGGTAATAAATTATTCTTTGTAAAATATTAATTTCAGAAAATTTGATTGTTTTCTATAGAAAACGAAAACTTGTGGTGTTCACCAGATTCACCCTCCTTAACAAACGAAATGACCGCTGCGATTACAAAATACTGTAGTTTTGGCGATTTCATTCGCCACAGAAGAAAGATCTTTCGAAATCGGAACCTTAAAGTGCAGAATCCCCACTAGAACTATCTAATTGAATAGAGACAGGAATATGACAAAATTTGATAACTGTAGCATTTTAGGAAGGTGCAACTATTCAAATACCACAAAAAGCACAACTAAATTTAATCAAAACAGTCTGCTAAGTGATGGTTAAATTAATTTTTATAAACATAAACTAATCCTTAGACACTATTTTGAGGAAATTGAAACACTTATCTGTTTTATATTTTGAAAACCAGACAATTCGAAATGAAGTACAGGGCTCGTGATTTTATATTGGGCAATCGTTAAAATTAGGAACACATAATTCCTACCGGTCTTAAAACATATCTAAATAAAAAATGAAAACCAGCCTTTGATTTAAATAAAAATCTATATTTGATATTTGAAATAAAAGTTTCTCAGGGTGGCGTGGACATAAATCTGTTTTAAATTACACATTTTTTTATTTTATAGCTTCGCTATTTTAGAGGCGCCACGGATCTCTAATCAGGACATCATATTTACAGATGATAAAAATTAAAATTTATTGTGAAACAAAATTTTTGTTTAAATATCGTAGCTAATCACCAAGTTTTTTATTCAATATGTTTCCATGAAGATGATTGTTTTTCACTTCAAATTAGAAGATTTATGTGAAATATTTATAGGAGGAATTACAATTGAATTACAATAAATCAGTTTAAAAATAGCTTAAAAGGAAAAACATTTAATTATTTATTATTATTACATTTAACAATATAATCTCTTCTTACTTTTACAAACTGCTTGCGAAACAACTAAAATCTGAGTTGAAACGTTAAAAATCAAAACAAAAATAAAAGAGATATGAAGTGAGTGTCAAAAGAATTCGGACGTTGTGCTTTTTTAAAAATTATAAATGTATAGTTTTTTTATTAAATTTTTAAAGCTTCCTTGATAATAATTTGGTATGTATGTTGTAAATTTAGACTAAAATAAATCAGTTGAAGGCAATGAAGGCTTGTATGGCTCGAGTGTCCGGTCTATTGAAAATTTATCACTATACAATGTAGATCACGAGAGTGCACCCCTTTTATTCCAAATCAATTTAGAACGAACATCCCAGGTATGAATTCTGTAAACTGCTGTTTTGAAAGCTATTACTCGACATCATGGAACAATTTCTTTATGGTATAAAGATTGCCTCTGTTTTCGTATTGTTTTTTACTATTTGGCGTACTTGTAACACGAATGCTCTAGAATACATCTCAAATGTACCTTAATGAAGGTCGGCTTTATGGAACAAATATGATTGCCAAATTATTGGCAACTATTTCAATTGATTTTTAATTTTTCGGTTTTCCATGCTTGTAAAATCAACTTCAGAAGCAAGACTTAGAGCTGCGAAAGCATGAAGCGTCAACCAATCACACATTTTAGAGTGCAAGTCTGAGGCTTGTCAAAACATTTTAACTTTTTTTTTATATATAAATTCCTTTTCTTTTCTTGCAAGTGTATTTTCATGTTTTTTTTAAATTTGCTTCAGAATTTTTTATTTTTAAAATAATCAGGTGTAATAATCCATTCTTCCTTGTTGTAAATCTTAAAAAATAAAATATTGATTAACAAGGATTTATTGGAGAGAAGTTTTATTTTGATTATACAATTGTAAAAGTCTATTCTGTTATGATTTTACATATATGTTAGCTAGTAAATATTTCATACACACAGATCAGTCTGATAATTTACAGGCTGATATCATTATTTATAATAAAAGTAGAAAATAATCTTTCTTTAATAATCTTAAAAGTAATCTTTCGAAAATATTTTAGTCTTTTTCTATTTGTATAGTTAATGTCTAAAAATATCATCAAATTTCTTCACAATAATGCTTTTACTTATTACCTTCAGACTAACATTTATCTCCTCATACTCTCTTTCATGGCACCGAATTGTAGTTAGAAAATTATATTTATATAATTCTAAAATTAATTTAAATATAAAAAATCCTGCCTCAGAAAATGTTTGCAAGACTTCTCCATTTACCCTTTGTAGTTAAGATGTGATCGTCAGAATTAAATCGATCACGATTTTTAAATTTCCTTCAATATTTTCATATATTACAACAATTGTTAATTTTTTTTAAATGAAATATTCTTAATTAACTTTATAATAGTGACAAAATGCACTATATAAATATTTTTTTAATTACGTCGAGGACTAGTTCATTTTGACCATGTCCCTATGAGCAGCCCAATACAAACTAGCCTTGTAGATCTGCACCGACGAACGCTATTACTCATTTAGCACTACCCAGGAGGCATGTGTAGCTTGAAGATATGCTACGGACTCAAGTAACTACTATCACAACGCTCTACAACTATATTAGACCAGAACTTACAGTTTAAATGTGATTCCGAACCACTACAGCATCCATGACCTGGCCGGGATTCGAACCTGTGGCACCGAGCGTCAGGGTGCTAGTCATTCGTCCATCGGGCTGTAAATAAATTATTATCAATTTTAATAAATCTTGCATAAATAATCCTCTGAAAAATATATGCAATGCATGTTTTAAATGAAAAATCAAAATTAGTATTTACCAATCAAAATTATTCATAAAAGTTTAGAATTTATTTAACATTACATACAATTATATAAGTGGATGATAGAATATTTTTAATCCAAAAAATTGCATTCTTCCACATACAATTGGGATATTCTGTTTTGAATAACAACAGCTCGATTTATATTATTTAGCATTGATAGCTTTTTTATTATTCATGAGTTGCACATTGTTAATACTTGCTGAGTGCACATACTTGATGAGTTGCACATTGTTAATTGTAACAATTACATAACATTGTTACTACTTCAAATGCATTTTAATAATTTAAAAATGCAGCTGAAATCATAAGCGATTTTTTTCACCTTGCCGATTCCATCTCAAGTACTAAATGCCAATGTACTACAATGTATAATAGTTTAAAAAATTTATACGATTATATTTGTGCCGTATTACATTAATTGGAAAACTGGTTGATATAGCAACTTTTTCATTGTATATAAATATGAGTGTATATATATATATATGTGTGTGAGTGTGTGTGCATAAATAAGTCAATTTTCCTGTTGCTGTAATAGTGAGAATTTTGGAAAAGTTCATAAAAACAAATATTATTAATTGTGATTTAATGAAACATAAAAAAGAAGTTTGGGCTGGTTAAATTGATTAAATGTACTGCATAATATATATGGTTTTATTAATAAATTTCATTAACAGCAATGCTTTTAAAACTCAAATGTGTAACATTTTAAACATCTATTGCATAATCCGATTAAATAAAATATTAAAAATAAAATTCATTCCTTAAATTTATAATTGACTTTTTGTTATATAATTTGTTTTTCAAACTTTTTTATGTACTGGAAAAAATTTCGATGGGAATTTTTTTTCTCCTTATTGAGTTTTAAAAAATTAAAAGTATCTTCTGTTTTACAGCTCATTTTCATTGATATTTTCATAAGGGATCAATTTACAGTTTCCTCATGCTTGAAAAAATAGAAATAAATCTTGTATAAGATAAGCATAATTACAAAAACTATCCATTTAAAATTTTATTATATAAAAACACAAAATTAAATGAAAATAGATATTAAATTTAAAAAATTAGAAGTTATAAAATTAATGTTTCACTGAATAATTGAATTAAAATAAAAAAAAAAGCTAAATTTTAAATAGAAGTGAAACGAAACCATTAATAAAAATGAAACATAAATTTCTAAAACCAACATTCTTGCTTAAAATTAAAAGTTTTATACAAAACATAATTTAACCAAAGCATTATTATAAATAAACAAAATTATTAATAACAGTAAAAATATAAATTAAATCTAAAATGTAAGAAATGCATTAAATTAATGCCACATAAATAAATGAAAAAAATTAGCATTAAACAAATAAGCAAACTAAATGCTAAGCAGTAATGAAACAAAAAACCCTAATTAAAACAAATGAAATTCCTTGCCATTTATTGCTCGGTACCACAGGTTTCGGGTTCTTGCCATGGATGTTTGTAGTGTTCGGAATCCATTTTAAACTGTAGGTTCCAGTTTGTTTAGCCCAAAGTGTGCACAACATGACTGTAGAGTGACAAACCAAACCTCACCAATTTTATGAGAACGTAGCATTTTAAGATTTCCCTGTGCATTTCGCCGAATTCATCTGGCAGCTTCGACGCTGGTGGACGTTTCGATCGATCAAATTATCACGCCCATCACCAGCATGTACACGTTAGCTTTCGAAATGACATCATCCGATATAATCCGATATATCCTGTATAATCCGATATATCATCCATCCATCATCATTAACTAAGAGATCTTAGCTCGAATCCCATTACATTATTAACCAACTAAATAGACCTTGAAGAGCATGCTACAAAAGAACAAACAGGCCACATGCTAATTCGAACCATTCGTCTGTACGTTTATCCATCACTGAGCTTGGGAGTTCGAATTAAAAAAAAAAAAAGCTTGTCTTCACTGGTCTTTTCGAAGGCTTGACTGAAAATTGACACTAGAGTAAGTAATTAATCTCCTTTCCCAAAATCTACTAAGCGAAACCGCATGCATTTGGTTTCTATTGGTTTAATGAAATAACTAAATATTTTCGCGCCTTATTTATTGTCATACAAAGTAATTTGTTTTAGAAAATTACACATTCATTTTTTTAACTTATTGTATCTATAAAAAACACACATAGAACTCGAAAGTTCTCATTGATTCTATTTTTGTTTGAGGAAAATAAAATAAAAATGGTTTAACAATCATGAAAATTACATGCAAGCATTTACTTTGAAAATTTTTGAATTTTTTTCTTTTGAAATTTTTTGATTACATTTCCTTTGAAATTTTTAAAAATTTTTTGGATATAATGTTTTAAGGCTGTTAGTAACTGTTGTTCACAATGTATACTCACACTTACATACAGGCATACACACATATTCATGCCCATACATATACATGCATACGTGCTAGCATACGAACGCATACATGCTCGTATTCATACGAACATTCATGTACACGCACATATACATACAAACGTTCACACATACATAAGGCACATACAAAAACAAGCCCATTCATCCATGATATTTAAAATTTATTGATTTATAAGAATTTGTTCAAATTATAATTATTTACTGTACAGAAAAAATACAATTTATTTAATATAAAATCATTTAAGTGTTTGATCGTGCTTAAGTTTGATAAAAATTATTTACCCAGTAAAAATTTGTTTCTCCAACGCTCTAATACAAACTGATGTCTCACGCGTATTGTAAGGCATTCTTTTGTTCTATTCACGTAGTAGGAAGGAAGCATTGCAAGAATGAAGAGCATTCCCTTTACATAGAAAAAAAAAAGGAAGCGCATTTTATGATAAAGCAATTCCTAGTCGTATAAGTGCAACATAATTTCACGTTAATTTAAAATGCTTACCTCCATTAAGTAGCAGTATTACAAACTCTTAATATTTTGAATAGAAATATTTTTACAGTATAAAATTAAAAATTATATGGTATTTTAAATATTTTTTAAATAATAATAATATTAGCAAATATAAAGCAATGAACCCTTTTTTTTTTAAATATATAAAAAGTTTAATTTAAAAACATAAATCCCATATTTTGTATTGCTGTAAATCACTAGAAAATACCATCAGAAATATATGAAAAGTTATCTGATAATTAGAATTCTACAAATCAGTAAAAAATAATTACAGGCATTTCAGGAATTTTCGACTCATCAAGCATAGAAACATCAGTGCAAAGTTTGTACAAAAAAGAGCTTAAAATGGAACAGTTTCTTTCAAACGATTTCTTTGATTATTTTTCTGAAATCTCAAAAACGACGAAAACGACATAGAAATGGTTAAGAATATGGTTAATTGAAAAATGTTTAAAGGAAAATTATTTTAAATAATAAAATTGTGAAAAAAATTCTGTATAGTTAATGATTTGAAACAGATTGTTCTGGATGGCTAATGATTTGAAACAGATTGTCACGTTGAATCATTTAAACTAATGCCTTAGAAACATCATAACATTTCACAATATTTATGATCCCGACAGTTACAGTTACAGTTATCTTACGATCCGCCTTTTACACATCTGAATTCATGAATGAATGTCTCAGAGAATTCGCTTTCCTTATTTGGACGATCGTCTAATGATGCTAGTAGGAATCTGGGAAGGCAGATATCTCTGACGTCACAGTGACAGGAAAAACCCTCGTCTAACAGATCCTTCTTCTAATTCTATCCCTCGACTAACGAATGCTTCAAAAACTGTCTGTTTTTGCTGCTATGACTAGCGCAAATTTCTCGCATCCCCGCAGTTCATTTCTTCGCACGCCGATCAATTCTTGACTCCGCCATTCGGAGGTTTGTTTACATTTTCCGGAATCCGCTCGTCCAATGAGAGCACGGCTCACAAATAAACAATACTTTCTCCGCCTCTCCGAACCGCCACTGTATTGATTCCAATGTTCACATCGAAGCTCTGCACCTTTTCCTTTCTCTTATTGAATTAAACAAATGCACAAAGTAACTGCTATTTTTAAAATTCCCACAGTAATTCTTTTAATTCAAGAGCAAATTACTCTAATGAATTAAGCCTTTTTATTTTATTTTAGAAATCTGATTAAATTTGATATTAATGAAGAAATTGGTGGTACGGGACATAATCTCTGGTACTTCGTTAATTATACATTCCCTATCATTTGAATCTGAAAATCAACTGTTCATGTGGGAGACGAGGTCCATACCGGTTTGGGTTTTTAAAATAGATTTTTTTTCCCCCTAGATCTATTATTGTTTATTGAAAATAAGGCAAATTTTATAAATTTAAAATTTTTTTAAAAAAGATTTTAACACTGTTTGATCATTTATATCACCATACTTACATTCATTACGGGAAATTTAACGATCAATTTTATTATATTTATTCTTGTTTTTTGTACTTCGTAAAATGATGTGATTTATTTTTAACAAATAACTGAATTTGAAAAAAATGATGTATCGTTTTTGTTTCTCTCATTTAGGGTCTACTTTCTACTACCTACAATCTGAGTATCCACCATTTGTACAATATCCTTGGGCGATGTGTAGCCAGATGACGTATGCATAAATTAAATGGTACAGTAAGAGCATTTGACGGTTCCATACATTCTATAATCCAGCATTGATCGAGTCTTTCGCATTTAATTATGTGGATTTCAACAGGACGCGTTAAAGTGCTGCTCCGTATTCCCCCAGGATATAAGGCTTTAGCCTTTCTACTGTTAGTTAGCTTCTTTAGTCTTTATTCTTACGCCGGGTTTTTATTCCCAATTCTTTTCGCCATTAATTTCATGGTGTGGTGTATTGTTTTTGTTTCTCTCATTTATGGTCTACTTTCTGATATAATAGTTATATTTTCTTTTTACAAAGTAGTACCATGCCGAATATATGTTGTGGGCCAGAATGTAGCTGAAAATTTAAAACTAAACCCAATGTTAAAATTTTTAAATTTCCTGTTGATGACGACCAAAAGCCAATCCTGCAGTTGAAAGGAAAGATTTCATTGGTACTCAAATAAATCATTTATTTCGTAGTATTTTTAATAGAAAAATATAAACATTTAAAGAAGAATTATAGTATAATTTATTTTGTGATTTGGATAACAATTACTATTTTTTCATATATGCGAATTAAAGTATCTAATTAGTTTAGCATTTCTTGAATATTTTTTGCACGTTGAATTAATACAAGGAAAATTCAAATATGCCACTGAGTTTCAAAAGTAGTTTTAGATTAATTATAAAATACTATGATGAAGTATAGTTATTAAACTATAATGAATTTGAAGTATAAAATCGTTGGTTATGGTATTTCAATTTAACTATTTGTTTTTTTTTGTTGTTTTTTTTACTTACTGGCATTAAAAAAGTGGATTAAAGTTACAATTACATGGAAAATATTAAACTATTTTTCTACTGCCACTTATATTTAGAGGAATATAAAAATTTGAAAGGGTCAAGTTTATTTTAAAATAAAAAAATTCATTAATTGAAATATTAAGCTATTTATAGTGAGTTACAGATAACATTATAGTTTCAAGTATTTTGCACAAATGCCGTAAAAATGAATAAATAATCCCCAGAATTAGAAAGAGGATTAAAAATACATTTGTTTTCATAAACATTTTGATCAATACGCGAAAAGTCTTTCTTAAAACAAGTAAAATTAATATTTCAATGAATATTAATTTAAGAGTTTCTATAAAAATGTTAATGGTATTTAATAAACAAAACTAGGTTGGCATTTTAAAAAGCAAAGCTTTATTTATATTTCAGAAAGGCAACTAGTGCACTAAAATTACACTACTTCTGATGACGTCGCAAACGATCGCTATAAGGTATTATTATAAGTGACTATTATTAGACAATATAATAATGTATAAGGGGCAATTTATATAAGTGACAATTTATTATTCTATTAATAATAAGTGACAATTTATTATTCTATTAATAATAAGTGACAATAAGTGATATTTATTATAAGTGACTATAATTATTCTAGGCTTTATAATCTGCGTGATTATTGCACTTAATTTATAACGATTTTTTGAAGAACAAATCACAAAAACAACTCTATATCAAATATCTTTTTTAAACGGTTATGGAAGCTCATGTTTATTTTATCTCGCTATAGAAGAGTTTACAAATAACTCGTTATATTTATTTTTACATGAATAATATACTAAAAGTTTTTGAAAATTTAAGAAAAATACATGATAATTTTAGCAGCGACGAATTAGACTGCATCAAAAAGATTCTAAACATTTTCCCAGCATAATTTTTAAGCATGTTTATAACATTTTACACTCAAACATACATCGGACATACAAATTCTGCCAGTGGCATATAAAATCGCAAAGTCTATTATTAGAACAAAATTACTAAAATTTATGATATATATAAATTTTTTGAAAAAAATTTACTAATAGTGTAATAATTTGTAAGTAATAAATTTATTTATATTTTATTGTAATTTTCCAATCACATTATGCAGGTGTATGAAAGAGCATGAGCATGCATGTACAATTATATGTGTGTGCTTTTGCATGTATGTGCAACTGTCTGTGTGTGCATGTGGATACGTATGTATGTGACTGTACTTGCATGTTCATGTAAATGTATGTGCTATTACATGTAAGTGCACGTGACTGTGTTTGGGTTACTGTATATGAATGTGCATGTGTATGTATTTGCGCGCCCCTTTGTATATAGTATGCATATGCTTGTGTATATGTGTACATATGTGAGTATGTTTCCGGCCATGTCCATATGTATAAATAGGTTTGTGTACATGTGTGCATTTGCATGTGGAAGAACATGTATATATATTTATTCAATGTTTTTTAAATAATGTTAATGTAAATCGTTTAAAAATAAAATTTTTAAGGATACTAATATTTGTTCAATTTTGGTAAAAAGTGTAACAGTTAATAGATAGATAGCACACATATTAATCAAAACAATTATTGAAGAAGGTAAAAGAAATTTTTTTAATGATAGAAATGGCCAAACAACCATGTGAACATCGTAAATTTACATCAATAATATTTGTGGTTATTTAATGTAAAACAACTACCAACCCTTTAAATTGCAAATTATTTTAGAACAATCAGAAAGCTATAAATTATAAGAATAATAAAATGTACTTTTACAACTACAACAACTTATTTCTTCAACACATATTTAATAAAAAATATGAGTGTATGATTTCTATTGTACATTATAGAGATCATTAGCTATTGCTCACTGTAAAATTTAAAAGTTGAACCAGAAGATATTTAATGATTACTAAAATATTGCTCTAATGTTTTTTACATTTTTAAATTATCCTGTTCCGTAACTGTAACTCGGTATATTATAACACTCAGTATTTCTATACCATATGGGTATATATGCATCATTCATAATTTAAGGGTACATATATTGTCTGGAAAGTCAATAATTTTTCCATGTTGGATCTTCAAATTCACTGATTAGTTTTTTATTAAATATTTTCTTAAAAATATTATTTAAGATTGAATAAATGTTTTTTGTAAGTTAAATAAATAATATAAATTTTTCGGATAGTTAGGTATTTATAATATTTGCTTGTTAAAAAAAATCTTACATATGTACATATATACACATGCACATACATACTCATATACATAAATACGTACATATAAACACATGCATATACACCATAACATACGCACACACGCAAATACTGACATATACATACTCAAGGGTATAAATACACAAGTTCGAACATAAATAAAATCACATTTACATAGTTACAAGCACATAAGCATTAATTCAGGAACACAAACATCATGCTTACATGCATGGAAATACATACCACGTACCATCACAAGCACAAATTTACACGCATGCATACACTCAATCATACGGCAACAACGTATTATCTTTCTTCTGACAATTGGAGGAAGGGTGACAGGAAATCAGTCACGATTTTCTGACTGTACTAGCCAAATAACAGTCATACATAGGAAAAGAGCTGAGCAAACTCCTTGTTGAATAGTTCGTAATATATAGATTTATTTCCGGAAAAAAATCTTATTTCCATGTGATTTTAATCGTTTGTTTCTCTCTATATATATGCATTTCTTTTCCTATCCTGATATTTAGTTATTAAAGCATAGACATTTTTAGAGTTTATTAAAAAAATAAAATATGTAAACCATTAAATAAAACGAGTAAATGCATTTATTCTAAAATAAATATAAATTATCAATTATGCTTAGGATACTTAAGGAAAATACTCACTTTTTTAATGGTTATATTTTAAATGAAATGAATACAATGATAATAATAAATTCCTAATTAGCTTAATATTTTGTGATGGTAATTGAAATATGTAACATAATTTTAATAATGTAATTGTGAAAAAAATATAGCATAAATACACGAAATATTTACGTTTTATTGAACAAGATTTTTTTAAATGTTTTTCCTTGTTTTTATAATGAATCCTCCAGAAAAATAAATTTATAAAATCTTCCAACAATCTTACACAAATATGTCAAAATAAATTCACAAAAAAAAAAAAAAAAAAAAAAAAAAAAAAAAAAATCTGGTATACTATGTAAAATTTCAGAAATCTGGTATACTATGCATGTTCTAAATGTGGATAATTGCAATAAAACTAAAAATATATTGTAAAAAATTATTTTGTGCATATTAAATGCCAAATTATAACATTTATTTGTAATAAACTGCTATATTTTTATGAAAAATCTGCTTTCATTCATTCCATTTGTACTTTAATTAGTTTTATTTACTACCAAATCATTTAAGGGCAAAAATATCCTTGTCATTATGTTTTCTTTGAATAAATTATTCATAAATATTTCATTTTCTTTGTTTTATTTCGGACTTTGAAAATACTTTTGTCGTTTAAAAGCGTCCAAATCATGTCAAGACTTCACTTCTTTTCAGTCAGCCTAATAAAATATTATGTGTTTAATATTCAAAAACCAAACAATAAGAGATCGATCAACTATCAATAGTTATAAATACAACTGAAATTATTAAACTTGATTCAGCAAAAACTTATATCATGATAAAAAAAAAAGGAATTCTATGTTTTAACTATTAATTATAAGATGGTCACTGGATAAAAAGCTAATAGTTTTCAACACAATGATTTTCTCTGCTCCCAGTTCTATACGTTGAAAACTTAGGTTATAGTCCCCCTTAAATTCTTGATAACTCATTAAATCAATGAATTACGTAAATAACAGTCCAAGATAATCAGAACAATCATCAAATTTATTGATTCATAGCCTTAATTAGGGGGTGTGACAATGGATCTACCACCACGATGCACCCTGGTAACCTCCCATGCGGCTAAATGATCTACTACAGGCAACAAATGATCTACTACAGATGGCTAAATGATCTACTACGGGCAACAAATGATCTACTACTACTAAATGATCAACTACATGCAGCAACGCTCCAAGAGTGATCACCTTCGTAGACTTTGTCTAAGCTGAGTATCTTACAATGTTGAGGTGTTTGTAATCTGGGAGGCAAATCTTTCACATGAGACTCTAACTAAATCTAAACACTTTACCAGTGGAATTCGCGTTGGTGTCAGGAATTATCTCACTGAAGATATTAAGTTCATTAAGGAAATGGGGAACACGCAAAACAAATCTGAGATTGTGAGGATTATTGTTTGGAATTCCGGAAGGTCTTTTGAGTTTTATGCTTTCTGCATTCCGGACAATAAGTTAGACCTCTTTTAATTATGCATCTCAAACAAAATAATACCTATCAGACCATTCTCCTCGATGGAGTAATCGGGGCACAAAAAATATAGCTGGTAGAGAGGTACTCGATCTCTAAATCTTGTTTAAAAATCATCAGATCCACAGATACTTCTGCATTATAATAGGACTTGAAACACTTTTGGCCTATTCTGTGTCTCGAATGAACATGTACAGTTGACACAATGAAATATTATCGTAGAGCCGGTTCGGGCACAGACAAGTAATTGTCACAATTAATTTGACCATTCTGAAACGGGCTAAAAAGGATGTTTTAAAGATTTCATGAAATTTCCGAAAAGCCATGAAGTGGTGTAGTTTTACATTGATGCTGGAGGAATCCTTGAGGGATAAGGTTTTTAACTTATACGAATCCTCCGATAAGCAAATTAAGCTATTTCACGAGTTAGTGCTTAAATGAAAAAAATTGTATTCTCAGACATAAGGTTGCGAAGTTTACATGTTTTTGGCCTGAAATAAAGAAGAAAAGTGACTTGTTAAGGAAAAAGGGGTTAGTAAACAGGGAATGCTATTTTTAAGAGAATTTCCTTTCGACAAACCGAAAGGCCTTTAATAACTTCATAGAAAATATAAACTACAATGAAGACAACTTGAAGACGTACAGATTTGTTTCTACCCTATCAAATAAAAAGTTGCCCCTTAAAATTTATCTATTCTTTACCGGGACAGAGAACTCATTTCTGATCAGGACATTGAAAATGCTTTCGCACAGACATAATGTCTTTCGCAGAGAAAAGGAGCGTATGTTAGGAAGGCATCGGGAGTTCTAAAGAGGGAATATGAAGCCACTTCTTCTGCTTCAGATACAGGACCTGATCGGTCTAGGGAGCATTTTTGAATTGCCTTTCACT
This sequence comes from Caerostris darwini, assembly GCA_021605075.1. Taxonomy (NCBI): domain Eukaryota; kingdom Metazoa; phylum Arthropoda; class Arachnida; order Araneae; family Araneidae; genus Caerostris; species Caerostris darwini. The sequence goes on along the minus strand of BPLQ01007311.1, from coordinate 1,671 downwards.
TAAAAGGAATTCCTGTTTTGCCTGAATAATCTCAAAGCCAAAAAGTCACAGAGTAGGGATAAAATTCATGTCGTGTTCTTTGAGCATATTGGACCTATTGGTACCTATAACTCTATTGGGAGTTTTCAACTATATTTGGAAGACGGGTATTGTGTCTGGAGTTTGGACGGGAGCTATGATTGCTCATATTTAAAAATAGAAAAAAGACACAGCAAATACTCAAAGCTTACTTCACTTAAAGCCCATCTCACCTCCTATAATAATGAACAAATTGATGAGAGCATGGTTGTACACAGATTGAAATTTTTTCCAGCAAATATATTCGAGCATCCTATTCCAGAAAAAGGAAAGGATTAACAAGACGATTTTAAGTAGTGACACAGATGAGACCATCCACTCACACATTAAAGTAAGCTTTCTCTCTTCACTGGGTCACTGTTCCTCCTGTTTAAGGTAACTGCTTCGATCTTCTTCCCTTCCTCTGGGATTCCATTATATTAGCGAGAGGAAGTCTCGGCGTCTTTTATGTCGACGGCCTATCGGGATTATTTTCAAAGCAAAATTTAAAGAACCACCAAAATTAAGTTTTCCTATCAGTGATATAATATTTTTTTTCTTGGTGTATATTTTTATTTTACAATTTTTTTTCCCCTGTTTTAATTCTGATTTCATCTTAATATTGTAATATCCCCTTTCTTCTATTATACTTCAGCCTCTTCACCAACCAGTGGCTTTTATTTTATATAGCCAATCTTTTAGTAAAGAGCTTTAATACTAAAGGTGCGATGTATGTGTTTTTAAATGATATTCTGTTATACATATATATCATTCTGTTTAGTATATATATATATATCATATGGTATATATATATTCTGTTTAGTATATATATCATTAGTTATTCTGAATTAAATAATTATTTTTACTAACAGTTTTTGAGATGTATCATATGATTAATACTTTTATGAATATTTCATGCAATATTTCGAATATATTTTTTATTTTATATCACAGCGTTTAGATATAATTTTTTTTAAATAAAAGGTATAATTACTTGAAGCAAAATTTTCTTTTCTGTATTTTGCAATTAATATTCTTAACAAACATAGACCTCTTAAGAGGAAATTCCAACACTGTTCTAAATACTTTTTCAGGAATTTGTAAGCACACAATTTCCTACAGTGATCTTATATGACTTGAAATTTAAACTATTCACTTAAGTAAATTAAAAATTCTTGTAGATATTACAATGTGAGTATCAATGCGATAAATTGCGTTGGAATTTTAATTTGTATCCCTTACCGTGCATCACAATCCCTTTCCGTTGAAAACTAATTGATTGTTTTCAAAAACTCAAAACTCATAAGAATGCTAACTTAGGAATATTGCAGTGGAAATGCATACTGCAATTTAATAAAAAGAAATGAAATTAAACTAATTTTACATCAATAATAGCAATGCATTGATTTCTGAAAAAAGATATTTAATATAAATTTATTAAACATATAGTTTTTGCTTTTATTCGTTGTATACGCCTGTAGAGGGCGGGGGGCCGCGGGCACGGAAACAACTTTACCTGAACAGGAAGTGACGTATTGATAAATGAGAGGTTTTGGTTGATAAGAATAATTGTTTGTTCTTCGAGAGTTTTCTTTCTTTGATGAAACGCAGTGC